>OX388209.1:0-7500 GCA_947578815.1 Epinotia ramella | reverse complement strand
TAGGTTAGGTTAGGTTAGGTTAGGTTAGGTTAGGTTAGGTTAGGTTAGGTTAGGTTAGGTTAGGTTAGGTTAGGTTAGGTTAGGTTAGGTTAGGTTAGGTTAGGTTAGGTTAGGTTAGGTTAGGTTAGGTTAGGTTAGGTTAGGTTAGGTTAGGTTAGGTTAGGTTAGGTTAGGTTAGGTTAGGTTAGGTTAGGTTAGGTTAGGTTAGGTTAGGTTAGGTTAGGTTAGGTTAGGTTAGGTTAGGTTAGGTTAGGTTAGGTTAGGTTAGGTTAGGTTAGGTTAGGTTAGGTTAGGTTAGGTTAGGTTAGGTTAGGTTAGGTTAGGTTAGGTTAGGTTAGGTTAGGTTAGGTTAGGTTAGGTTAGGTTAGGTTAGGTTAGGTTAGGTTAGGTTAGGTTAGGTTAGGTTAGGTTAGGTTAGGTTAGGTTAGGTTAGGTTAGGTTAGGTTAGGTTAGGTTAGGTTAGGTTAGGTTAGGTTAGGTTAGGTTAGGTTAGGTTAGGTTAGGTTAGGTTAGGTTAGGTTAGGTTAGGTTAGGTTAGGTTAGGTTAGGTTAGGTTAGGTTAGGTTAGGTTAGGTTAGGTTAGGTTAGGTTAGGTTAGGTTAGGTTAGGTTAGGTTAGGTTAGGTTAGGTTAGGTTAGGTTAGGTTAGGTTAGGTTAGGTTAGGTTAGGTTAGGTTAGGTTAGGTTAGGTTAGGTTAGGTTAGGTTAGGTTAGGTTAGGTTAGGTTAGGTTAGGTTAGGTTAGGTTAGGTTAGGTTAGGTTAGGTTAGGTTAGGTTAGGTTAGGTTAGGTTAGGTTAGGTTAGGTTAGGTTAGGTTAGGTTAGGTTAGGTTAGGTTAGGTTAGGTTAGGTTAGGTTAGGTTAGGTTAGGTTAGGTTAGGTTAGGTTAGGTTAGGTTAGGTTAGGTTAGGTTAGGTTAGGTTAGGTTAGGTTAGGTTAGGTTAGGTTAGGTTAGGTTAGGTTAGGTTAGGTTAGGTTAGGTTAGGTTAGGTTAGGTTAGGTTAGGTTAGGTTAGGTTAGGTTAGGTTAGGTTAGGTTAGGTTAGGTTAGGTTAGGTTAGGTTAGGTTAGGTTAGGTTAGGTTAGGTTAGGTTAGGTTAGGTTAGGTTAGGTTAGGTTAGGTTAGGTTAGGTTAGGTTAGGTTAGGTTAGGTTAGGTTAGGTTAGGTTAGGTTAGGTTAGGTTAGGTTAGGTTAGGTTAGGTTAGGTTAGGTTAGGTTAGGTTAGGTTAGGTTAGGTTAGGTTAGGTTAGGTTAGGTTAGGTTAGGTTAGGTTAGGTTAGGTTAGGTTAGGTTAGGTTAGGTTAGGTTAGGTTAGGTTAGGTTAGGTTAGGTTAGGTTAGGTTAGGTTAGGTTAGGTTAGGTTAGGTTAGGTTAGGTTAGGTTAGGTTAGGTTAGGTTAGGTTAGGTTAGGTTAGGTTAGGTTAGGTTAGGTTAGGTTAGGTTAGGTTAGGTTAGGTTAGGTTAGGTTAGGTTAGGTTAGGTTAGGTTAGGTTAGGTTAGGTTAGGTTAGGTTAGGTTAGGTTAGGTTAGGTTAGGTTAGGTTAGGTTAGGTTAGGTTAGGTTAGGTTAGGTTAGGTTAGGTTAGGTTAGGTTAGGTTAGGTTAGGTTAGGTTAGGTTAGGTTAGGTTAGGTTAGGTTAGGTTAGGTTAGGTTAGGTTAGGTTAGGTTAGGTTAGGTTAGGTTAGGTTAGGTTAGGTTAGGTTAGGTTAGGTTAGGTTAGGTTAGGTTAGGTTAGGTTAGGTTAGGTTAGGTTAGGTTAGGTTAGGTTAGGTTAGGTTAGGTTAGGTTAGGTTAGGTTAGGTTAGGTTAGGTTAGGTTAGGTTAGGTTAGGTTAGGTTAGGTTAGGTTAGGTTAGGTTAGGTTAGGTTAGGTTAGGTTAGGTTAGGTTAGGTTAGGTTAGGTTAGGTTAGGTTAGGTTAGGTTAGGTTAGGTTAGGTTAGGTTAGGTTAGGTTAGGTTAGGTTAGGTTAGGTTAGGTTAGGTTAGGTTAGGTTAGGTTAGGTTAGGTTAGGTTAGGTTAGGTTAGGTTAGGTTAGGTTAGGTTAGGTTAGGTTAGGTTAGGTTAGGTTAGGTTAGGTTAGGTTAGGTTAGGTTAGGTTAGGTTAGGTTAGGTTAGGTTAGGTTAGGTTAGGTTAGGTTAGGTTAGGTTAGGTTAGGTTAGGTTAGGTTAGGTTAGGTTAGGTTAGGTTAGGTTAGGTTAGGTTAGGTTAGGTTAGGTTAGGTTAGGTTAGGTTAGGTTAGGTTAGGTTAGGTTAGGTTAGGTTAGGTTAGGTTAGGTTAGGTTAGGTTAGGTTAGGTTAGGTTAGGTTAGGTTAGGTTAGGTTAGGTTAGGTTAGGTTAGGTTAGGTTAGGTTAGGTTAGGTTAGGTTAGGTTAGGTTAGGTTAGGTTAGGTTAGGTTAGGTTAGGTTAGGTTAGGTTAGGTTAGGTTAGGTTAGGTTAGGTTAGGTTAGGTTAGGTTAGGTTAGGTTAGGTTAGGTTAGGTTAGGTTAGGTTAGGTTAGGTTAGGTTAGGTTAGGTTAGGTTAGGTTAGGTTAGGTTAGGTTAGGTTAGGTTAGGTTAGGTTAGGTTAGGTTAGGTTAGGTTAGGTTAGGTTAGGTTAGGTTAGGTTAGGTTAGGTTAGGTTAGGTTAGGTTAGGTTAGGTTAGGTTAGGTTAGGTTAGGTTAGGTTAGGTTAGGTTAGGTTAGGTTAGGTTAGGTTAGGTTAGGTTAGGTTAGGTTAGGTTAGGTTAGGTTGGTTAGGTTAGGTTAGGTTAGGTTAGGTTAGGTTAGGTTAGGTTAGGTTAGGTTAGGTTAGGTTAGGTTAGGTTAGGTTAGGTTAGGTTAGGTTAGGTTAGGTTAGGTTAGGTTAGGTTAGGTTAGGTTAGGTTAGGTTAGGTTAGGTTAGGTTAGGTTAGGTTAGGTTAGGTTAGGTTAGGTTAGGTTAGGTTAGGTTAGGTTAGGTTAGGTTAGGTTAGGTTAGGTTAGGTTAGGTTAGGTTAGGTTAGGTTAGGTTAGGTTAGGTTAGGTTAGGTTAGGTTAGGTTAGGTTAGGTTAGGTTAGGTTAGGTTAGGTTAGGTTAGGTTAGGTTAGGTTAGGTTAGGTTAGGTTAGGTTAGGTTAGGTTAGGTTAGGTTAGGTTAGGTTAGGTTAGGTTAGGTTAGGTTAGGTTAGGTTAGGTTAGGTTAGGTTAGGTTAGGTTAGGTTAGGTTAGGTTAGGTTAGGTTAGGTTAGGTTAGGTTAGGTTAGGTTAGGTTAGGTTAGGTTAGGTTAGGTTAGGTTAGGTTAGGTTAGGTTAGGTTAGGTTAGGTTAGGTTAGGTTAGGTTAGGTTAGGTTAGGTTAGGTTAGGTTAGGTTAGGTTAGGTTAGGTTAGGTTAGGTTAGGTTAGGTTAGGTTAGGTTAGGTTAGGTTAGGTTAGGTTAGGTTAGGTTAGGTTAGGTTAGGTTAGGTTAGGTTAGGTTAGGTTAGGTTAGGTTAGGTTAGGTTAGGTTAGGTTAGGTTAGGTTAGGTTAGGTTAGGTTAGGTTAGGTTAGGTTAGGTTAGGTTAGGTTAGGTTAGGTTAGGTTAGGTTAGGTTAGGTTAGGTTAGGTTAGGTTAGGTTAGGTTAGGTTAGGTTAGGTTAGGTTAGGTTAGGTTAGGTTAGGTTAGGTTAGGTTAGGTTAGGTTAGGTTAGGTTAGGTTAGGTTAGGTTAGGTTAGGTTAGGTTAGGTTAGGTTAGGTTAGGTTAGGTTAGGTTAGGTTAGGTTAGGTTAGGTTAGGTTAGGTTAGGTTAGGTTAGGTTAGGTTAGGTTAGGTTAGGTTAGGTTAGGTTAGGTTAGGTTAGGTTAGGTTAGGTTAGGTTAGGTTAGGTTAGGTTAGGTTAGGTTAGGTTAGGTTAGGTTAGGTTAGGTTAGGTTAGGTTAGGTTAGGTTAGGTTAGGTTAGGTTAGGTTAGGTTAGGTTAGGTTAGGTTAGGTTAGGTTAGGTTAGGTTAGGTTAGGTTAGGTTAGGTTAGGTTAGGTTAGGTTAGGTTAGGTTAGGTTAGGTTAGGTTAGGTTAGGTTAGGTTAGGTTAGGTTAGGTTAGGTTAGGTTAGGTTAGGTTAGGTTAGGTTAGGTTAGGTTAGGTTAGGTTAGGTTAGGTTAGGTTAGGTTAGGTTAGGTTAGGTTAGGTTAGGTTAGGTTAGGTTAGGTTAGGTTAGGTTAGGTTAGGTTAGGTTAGGTTAGGTTAGGTTAGGTTAGGTTAGGTTAGGTTAGGTTAGGTTAGGTTAGGTTAGGTTAGGTTAGGTTAGGTTAGGTTAGGTTAGGTTAGGTTAGGTTAGGTTAGGTTAGGTTAGGTTAGGTTAGGTTAGGTTAGGTTAGGTTAGGTTAGGTTAGGTTAGGTTAGGTTAGGTTAGGTTAGGTTAGGTTAGGTTAGGTTAGGTTAGGTTAGGTTAGGTTAGGTTAGGTTAGGTTAGGTTAGGTTAGGTTAGGTTAGGTTAGGTTAGGTTAGGTTAGGTTAGGTTAGGTTAGGTTAGGTTAGGTTAGGTTAGGTTAGGTTAGGTTAGGTTAGGTTAGGTTAGGTTAGGTTAGGTTAGGTTAGGTTAGGTTAGGTTAGGTTAGGTTAGGTTAGGTTAGGTTAGGTTAGGTTAGGTTAGGTTAGGTTAGGTTAGGTTAGGTTAGGTTAGGTTAGGTTAGGTTAGGTTAGGTTAGGTTAGGTTAGGTTAGGTTAGGTTAGGTTAGGTTAGGTTAGGTTAGGTTAGGTTAGGTTAGGTTAGGTTAGGTTAGGTTAGGTTAGGTTAGGTTAGGTTAGGTTAGGTTAGGTTAGGTTAGGTTAGGTTAGGTTAGGTTAGGTTAGGTTAGGTTAGGTTAGGTTAGGTTAGGTTAGGTTAGGTTAGGTTAGGTTAGGTTAGGTTAGGTTAGGTTAGGTTAGGTTAGGTTAGGTTAGGTTAGGTTAGGTTAGGTTAGGTTAGGTTAGGTTAGGTTAGGTTAGGTTAGGTTAGGTTAGGTTAGGTTAGGTTAGGTTAGGTTAGGTTAGGTTAGGTTAGGTTAGGTTAGGTTAGGTTAGGTTAGGTTAGGTTAGGTTAGGTTAGGTTAGGTTAGGTTAGGTTAGGTTAGGTTAGGTTAGGTTAGGTTAGGTTAGGTTAGGTTAGGTTAGGTTAGGTTAGGTTAGGTTAGGTTAGGTTAGGTTAGGTTAGGTTAGGTTAGGTTAGGTTAGGTTAGGTTAGGTTAGGTTAGGTTAGGTTAGGTTAGGTTAGGTTAGGTTAGGTTAGGTTAGGTTAGGTTAGGTTAGGTTAGGTTAGGTTAGGTTAGGTTAGGTTAGGTTAGGTTAGGTTAGGTTAGGTTAGGTTAGGTTAGGTTAGGTTAGGTTAGGTTAGGTTAGGTTAGGTTAGGTTAGGTTAGGTTAGGTTAGGTTAGGTTAGGTTAGGTTAGGTTAGGTTAGGTTAGGTTAGGTTAGGTTAGGTTAGGTTAGGTTAGGTTAGGTTAGGTTAGGTTAGGTTAGGTTAGGTTAGGTTAGGTTAGGTTAGGTTAGGTTAGGTTAGGTTAGGTTAGGTTAGGTTAGGTTAGGTTAGGTTAGGTTAGGTTAGGTTAGGTTAGGTTAGGTTAGGTTAGGTTAGGTTAGGTTAGGTTAGGTTAGGTTAGGTTAGGTTAGGTTAGGTTAGGTTAGGTTAGGTTAGGTTAGGTTAGGTTAGGTTAGGTTAGGTTAGGTTAGGTTAGGTTAGGTTAGGTTAGGTTAGGTTAGGTTAGGTTAGGTTAGGTTAGGTTAGGTTAGGTTAGGTTAGGTTAGGTTAGGTTAGGTTAGGTTAGGTTAGGTTAGGTTAGGTTAGGTTAGGTTAGGTTAGGTTAGGTTAGGTTAGGTTAGGTTAGGTTAGGTTAGGTTAGGTTAGGTTAGGTTAGGTTAGGTTAGGTTAGGTTAGGTTAGGTTAGGTTAGGTTAGGTTAGGTTAGGTTAGGTTAGGTTAGGTTAGGTTAGGTTAGGTTAGGTTAGGTTAGGTTAGGTTAGGTTAGGTTAGGTTAGGTTAGGTTAGGTTAGGTTAGGTTAGGTTAGGTTAGGTTAGGTTAGGTTAGGTTAGGTTAGGTTAGGTTAGGTTAGGTTAGGTTAGGTTAGGTTAGGTTAGGTTAGGTTAGGTTAGGTTAGGTTAGGTTAGGTTAGGTTAGGTTAGGTTAGGTTAGGTTAGGTTAGGTTAGGTTAGGTTAGGTTAGGTTAGGTTAGGTTAGGTTAGGTTAGGTTAGGTTAGGTTAGGTTAGGTTAGGTTAGGTTAGGTTAGGTTAGGTTAGGTTAGGTTAGGTTAGGTTAGGTTAGGTTAGGTTAGGTTAGGTTAGGTTAGGTTAGGTTAGGTTAGGTTAGGTTAGGTTAGGTTAGGTTAGGTTAGGTTAGGTTAGGTTAGGTTAGGTTAGGTTAGGTTAGGTTAGGTTAGGTTAGGTTAGGTTAGGTTAGGTTAGGTTAGGTTAGGTTAGGTTAGGTTAGGTTAGGTTAGGTTAGGTTAGGTTAGGTTAGGTTAGGTTAGGTTAGGTTAGGTTAGGTTAGGTTAGGTTAGGTTAGGTTAGGTTAGGTTAGGTTAGGTTAGGTTAGGTTAGGTTAGGTTAGGTTAGGTTAGGTTAGGTTAGGTTAGGTTAGGTTAGGTTAGGTTAGGTTAGGTTAGGTTAGGTTAGGTTAGGTTAGGTTAGGTTAGGTTAGGTTAGGTTAGGTTAGGTTAGGTTAGGTTAGGTTAGGTTAGGTTAGGTTAGGTTAGGTTAGGTTAGGTTAGGTTAGGTTAGGTTAGGTTAGGTTAGGTTAGGTTAGGTTAGGTTAGGTTAGGTTAGGTTAGGTTAGGTTAGGTTAGGTTAGGTTAGGTTAGGTTAGGTTAGGTTAGGTTAGGTTAGGTTAGGTTAGGTTAGGTTAGGTTAGGTTAGGTTAGGTTAGGTTAGGTTAGGTTAGGTTAGGTTAGGTTAGGTTAGGTTAGGTTAGGTTAGGTTAGGTTAGGTTAGGTTAGGTTAGGTTAGGTTAGGTTAGGTTAGGTTAGGTTAGGTTAGGTTAGGTTAGGTTAGGTTAGGTTAGGTTAGGTTAGGTTAGGTTAGGTTAGGTTAGGTTAGGTTAGGTTAGGTTAGGTTAGGTTAGGTTAGGTTAGGTTAGGTTAGGTTAGGTTAGGTTAGGTTAGGTTAGGTTAGGTTAGGTTAGGTTAGGTTAGGTTAGGTTAGGTTAGGTTAGGTTAGGTTAGGTTAGGTTAGGTTAGGTTAGGTTAGGTTAGGTTAGGTTAGGTTAGGTTAGGTTAGGTTAGGTTAGGTTAGGTTAGGTTAGGTTAGGTTAGGTTAGGTTAGGTTAGGTTAGGTTAGGTTAGGTTAGGTTAGGTTAGGTTAGGTTAGGTTAGGTTAGGTTAGGTTAGGTTAGGTTAGGTTAGGTTAGGTTAGGTTAGGTTAGGTTAGGTTAGGTTAGGTTAGGTTAGGTTAGGTTAGGTTAGGTTAGGTTAGGTTAGGTTAGGTTAGGTTAGGTTAGGTTAGGTTAGGTTAGGTTAGGTTAGGTTAGGTTAGGTTAGGTTAGGTTAGGTTAGGTTAGGTTAGGTTAGGTTAGGTTAGGTTAGGTTAGGTTAGGTT